>CM076847.1:98698671-98747360 GCA_039519185.1 Astragalus membranaceus
CAAAATATTTGGGGGAGCCGTAACAACTAACTAAAATATTATAATTGAAATTCATAAGATCAAAATAATTCTATCAAATATTCAAAATAACATCAACACAACAAAAATTTAATTTATAAAAAGAGAGATGTGCCTAGAATTAAAGTGCCGTCATTCGTTCTTTTCTAGACTTGAAATCATTAATAATTGAATCGAAGCTAAATTCTTTCACTATTTCTTTTTCAATATAAACGGTCATACTATCAGCAAGAAATTCATCATCCATCTTATTACGCAACCTTGACTTGATTATCTTCATTGCTGGAAATGATCTTTCTGTAGTAACCGTAGAAACTAGAAGAGTTAAGATAAGCCGAATTATCCGATCAATCAAGTAATATCTATTCGCCTTCCCTGTTTTCCCCAAATCTTCACACAATTTCGAAATAGTTGACAAGTTACTCTAATCTGGATGACTAACAGCTTCAAGAATAAAGTGTTGAAGTTGAAATCTCAAATTTGTTTTCTCTTGCTCACTAAAATCCACAGGATAAAATTTGTCTACAAAAGCACATATATCATCAATATCAAATACTTTGTAAATATCTTTAGGAACCAAACTATTGCTTAGACTTAAAAGCTCTGTTGTTTGCTCACTAAACCTGTGATTCAATTCTTGTAATTGTTGATCAATTGTAACACAAAACAGATTCACTTTTAAATGTTGACCCATTGTGATGTGATCCTTCTGATGACGAGCACGCCCTTAATTCACGCTCTATATAAACATCATTAAAATTAGGAGAATCAATATTATGTTTTTCACAAAACAATGTCACATTTTTCAATAATTTACCACAACCTTCATCTCTCAACTTCTGAATTAATTCTTTTGTAGTGCTGACTATATGTATAGCATTAAGTATATCTTGGGATTTATATTGTAAAGTTTGACAAAGACAATCTGTAATTCCCATAATCTCTTTCATCATGTGCAAAATCAATATGAACTCAAATGAATTTTTAATCTTATAAGCACCATTAGCATCCCCACGTTGAGAATAAGACGATCCATTTTTTCGAATATCTTGAAGAACCACACAAGTTGCATCATGCATATCTAGCATACTACAAACAGAAAAAGTACACATACTTTAAGGTAAACCAAGATTTGTAATTATATGTAGTGGGTATGAATTAATTAAAATCGTAGTGATTGACACTTCACTTATTGTATTTGTATTACTAAGGGAGTGTCCCTTTTCTATGATCGGTAGGGATGGCAAAACAGGCTTAGCCGTCGGCCCGTGAGTCCGCCAAAAAATGGCGGGTTGGGTTGGTGGCTTGTTGCGGAGCAGAGTTTCAGAGTTTCAAGGTGTTGTTGCGGAGCAGAGTTTCAGAGTGTTGTTGGCTTGTTGCGGAGCAGAGTTTCAAGGTGTTGTTGCGGAGTGACGAAGACGAAGTGCCGAAGTGGCGCATTGCAGAACAAAGTTTCTGATTTCTCGCGTGAAGTTTGGGAATAGGTTAAAAAAACAAATACCCAAAACGACGTCGTTTTAGGGTAGGAGTATAGTAAAAAAAATTCTTTTTTCTGGGGGGTACAACGGCTCCCTCCCGCCCCTATAATCCTCCGCCACTGGGTCAATTGTCCTGTTGGTTGTCTTCTTTCGGTATAATTTTTTCTCTCTGTATGAGGTACTCTTTTTCCCTACGGGTTTTGACTCTCGGAGGTTTTAACGAGGCATCACTTTCAATGTGGTTGAAACACCCCTAATACTCTCCTCAAAAAATTATTGTTTATCTAAAAAAAACCTCCAAATGGGACCTTTCACGTCCACAATGCAATCAACCCATCGTGGAATATATGAGTTTATGAACACACAAGAAATCAATTATTTTGAATTCACTTTTAAAATAACACTAATATTTTACTCGTGAATACGCACGGATGATACTGTGTTTGTTATAATTTGCTATGAAATTATACATACGTTGAAAGTTGCAAAATGTAATAAAAGTAAAAGAAAAACTCGATAAAAGACGATATTTCAAATTTATTAAAATAGTATTGTTGTAAGAAGCTAAAAAAAATCGGTATATTCTTATAATATTAATAACGAAGTATATAAAAAATTAAACTTCATATTTTATATAATTTTTTTTTAAACTTCATTTTTTATATAAAAAAGTTAACATTAATTATTTGAAAATCTAAAAATCTAAAAAGTTAACATTAAAGAATGGCAAGCTTAGCGTACTCTAGCGTTGCTAGCATACCACCCATATGAACCCTAGCTAGTAGCTGAGAAGATGTCCTTAAGCTTATAGGCCTGTGGAAAGATCCTCCAAAGATGCGGTGTTTTAATGTATCCATCATCTAATTGAATACTCCTTGTTGATCTTTCCAAAGAAGAAAAAGATCTTTAAGTTTATCCGTTTTTCTTATTTTGGATAAGAAAAGTGTATATTAGTGACCCAATAAGGGGACTTGTATAATTAATTAAATTTGTTAAATCTACAAATTTAATTAGTATATGCTGTTATTGACTGCACACAGCACCTGCACGGCTGCACCCCCTCAATAAATGGGTCCAAAAGAAAGTAATCCCTTGATTGGACCTCGACCTTGCAAACTGATCAACGGCCAAACACGGCTTTAATGCCGCTTTGTCATTTCAAACCTTTGTGATTTAACACAAGAGGTAGCAAGTAAATCTTGTCTTGCACAACTAATTAGAGCAGGAAACACAAGCAAGCTTGTCTATAGAATCAGAGGTTGTTCACGTGATACTAACCAGTTACGGTTCAAAAGGAATTTTTTTTTACAAGAGTTCTAGGAGTGATATAAGGTTGGTTTATAAAAAAATGTGTTCGTTACCGTATCTCCTGCTACGTATCCGATCTGAGATAGGTAGACCGGTCTGAGATAGTTGGTACGTGTATCCTTGGTTGTCTGAGTTGGTGCTCAGGTCCGAGGTGGGGTGGTACCTGCAATGACACTCCGACGCTCAAGTCAGTGAGTGAGTCAATTACAAGTGAGAGTAGGTGAGAGATGAATACCATTAATGTGAGCATTCAATGCTTATTTATAGGTATCTGGAGTGGAGGAGGGCTGTTGGATCTAGGTCTGCAATCTCCACCGTTGGATGAATTGGACCCTTTGGTGTTGGGTCTTTTTGGTGGATTGGCCATTGAGGCCCAATCCATAACAGTAGCCCCCCAAGTCGGGTCGCTTTAAGGCGAGCTAGACTTGTCGTTTAGAGATTTTACCGGGCCTGAGACACTTTACGACATACCGGGCCGATCTGAGGGACTCAGGTTGCGCCGAGTGACTCGAGGCTGACCGCTTTGAGAGATTCCGGGCACGGCGGGGTCAAGCGGAAACGGAGCGATCCGATCATAGCTGTGCCTTGATTTCTGTGCCAGCTGGCAACGTCATTGATGGGACGCGTCGTTCGAGGAAGATTGGGGTAATGATGGCGCTTGGAACGACGCGCCTGTCTAGGGGCTAGTCTTGGGAAACGTAGCCTAGGCCCAGGCCCATTTGTGGCCTTCTTAATGTTCTATAAATAGGAGGGGGGGTCCCCCTTACTTGGATTGTTTTTCTGTGAATTGCTCTGCTTCCGATCTTAAAGTCGTTCCGGAGCTTATTCCTTTCTTCAGAGTTGTGCTGTATCTCGGTGACGCCTTTGCTGTTCGCGACCTGCCTCCATTGTTCGACGAGCTTCGATTTTCATAAGGTTAGTTTTCCTCTTCTTTTTGTTGCTTTTTCCTTTAAGTCACGACCAGGTTCTTTCTGGACCCGCATTTGTAGATACAGAGTGGGGGTCGTCAGGTCGGGTTCCGACTTGGTTGTGGACCCACTGTTTACGTATCAACCTGACTCGTCGAGCCCCCATTTCTGCAGGACCGATCTGGCGAGGACGAAACAAACCCGTCGGGTTGCTGACACAGATCGCCCTCATTTCGCGCAAACAATGGCTTCCGGACTTGGAGAGTCAATGGAAATTCGTGCTAGTCCCCCGGGGTCAGCTATTCCCTCTGTTCAAGACGACTTGGGCTCCGCTCCTACTCAAGCTGAAGACCGGTCTCCCGGGGTTCCCAGCAACGAGCCGATAGCTGAAGACAACACAGAGGTGGTGGTTCTTGAATCGGATGATTCTGAAGCCGAGCCCGACCGTGAGGAACAAGGCAGTACTAGTTGGAGTTCGGAGGAGAGTGAGGAGGAGGTGGCTGAGAGCCGAAACAATGAAGAGGGTCTTGGGCATTGCGGGGAGCCCGCATATGAAGAAGGTGATTCCGAACAATATCCCCGAGCCGGAGTAGGGCCGGTCAATGTTCCCGTGTCCCTCCCTCTCACTGTTCCCCGGGAGTATTCCTGGGTGTCGGAGGCGTTGAGGGGGATTCCGTCCCTTTATAGGACCGGGGACGATATGAGTTTCTTCGTAAACCGCCTTTCCCGGAAGGATCAGATCTGGAATGTGGAGGGAATGGCTGAAGACCAGCATGTGGCCGTCTGGCCGAAAGCTCTTAAATTTGTTATGTACGGGGTAACGATCCTTGATATGCACGTTAGCCCCCCGTTCACCGCTTTTCAACAAGAGGCTTTGGAGATCTTGAACCTCGCCCCTTCCCAACTTCATCCAAACTCTTGGGCGTTCCTCCGGGCTTTTGAGTTGATGTGCATTCATCTGGAGAGGCCGATCTCCTGTGACCTCTTCTTCCATCTTTTCGAGGTTAACCGAAGGCATGAGGATGGAACTAAAGATCGGTGGGAACATGTGAGCTTCCGGGCTAAGAGAGGGTTAAAGATTTTCATGCCTTATTCCGACTCTCTTAAGGTCTGTTGTATTCTTTGTGGAGCCCGTGAATGAGGAGGCAGTGAGGCACGTCGGCCAATATTCTGCGGATGGGAAATCATTGGAGTTCACAAAGTTCCAACTGGGATGGTCTCTCTCTCATTTTAACCGGAGGCCTCATTCTTACACCGTCGGCTTAGGGCGGCTATCCCAGGTGGACCAGGAATCGTTGGCGATCTTGACGAACTTTGCCGACCTGATCGTCTACCGTGATCCCAAGAAATTTGGGATTGACGTAGCCCGATTGGTCGGGGCTGGGTCGAAATCTCAAGTAGTCGCCGTTCTTGGTAGGTTTCTTGGTAGATAACTCCGCCCATTCATAATAATTTTTTTTTTGACTGCCGTTTCTTTTAACATTGTTTATTCTCCTTTCTTTGCAGATAGCATGGGGCCGGACAAGTTCTCTCGTCTGACGGCTCTTGCAGAGAGGAAGGCCGGGGTGCAAAAGGAAAAACCCGTTGCTGCCATCCCGATTAGCACCATCCTGGAGGCAGTCTCGGCTGGAGCTGAGGATCGGGCTGCGGATCTCTCGCACCGAAAAAGGGAGCGCCCCCTAACGCAAGCAGACCCTGCTTCTACCTCCAATGCCCCGGCTGCTCGGGCTTCAAAAAAGGGGCGTCATGGAAAGCACCGGACTTCTAGGTCTTCTGGTCTTTCTATTGACGCCGACTTCCTGCAGAAGCATTTGGAGGATTCCCGGGTCGACCCGGTTGAGGCGTCTCTCAAGTTATTTCGGCATCTTGCCGACGTGACGAAGCTTCAGAAGGTCGAGGCTGAGAATCAGGCAAAAGGTGACCCCAAGTTCCGAGGTTCACTCTTTGACGTTCTTTCTTGGTTATCTCTGTCGTTGACTTCCTTGTTTCTATTATTACAGGGGCCCTGGTGGAGAGGGACAACGAAAGGAAAGCCCGGGAAGAGTTGCAAAAGAAATTCGAGGCTCTGGAGAGGGATCAGACCGAGCTTAAAGCGGCTGCGGAGAAATTTGAGAAGGAGAGGGACTCTGCCCTCAACTTGTGCATGGAACACGAGGTTCGAATCCAGGATCTCGAGAGTCAAGATAGGCAGTCTGCCGAGGTTATTTCTTCCCTGAGGGCTCGGATTCAGGAACTCGAGGCCGATCTGGCGAAGGCGAGGCAGGCCCAGGTCGGGTCTAGCGTTGATTCTTTACCTCGGATTGCTGAATTAGAAAGAGAGCTTCAAGAGGTACGTGCCAAGGCAGGATCCTTGGAGGACGAGGTGGTGGAGGTGGCTCAACTGGCTTTGGATGTGGCTGAGGAGAGCTTCGAAAAAGCCTTTGCTCAAGTCACTGTCATCCATCCATCCCTTCCTCTGGACCGGGGATTTATTCGCTTGAACCATACCGTAGTAGATGGGCGCATTGTCCGGCCCTATCGTGACTCTGATGCATTCGATATCATTTACCCTCCCCCTTCCTTGCCGTGATTGCTGCTGATGGGAAGGTTCTGAATTTGCTGTTTTTTGGGTTCCGGGTGGAACCGGTGGGGAAATAAAGCCCCGGGTTCCGGGCGGAACCGGAATTTTGTAATATGCCATTACCTTTTTGAACTAGAGGACCCGGCCGCATCCGGGATAATTTGTAATGAAAATGTAATTTAATGTGCTTCCGGTTTCATTTACCTCGGTTTAGTCTTTATACTGTTGTTTTACATTTGTGCACTTGCGTTTGATTCGCTCAAGTGGTAAACGTCGCCTTAAGGACAGTTTACCGGGACTCGGCCCAGATCGAACTCGTCCCTTAGGGTTGTGGCAACCTCGGCCAAATAGTCGTAAAATGATTGCCTTCGGGTAGTTTACCGGGACTCGGCCCAGATCGAACTCACCCTTAGGGTTGTGGCAAACCTCGGCAGCGAAAGAAAAATAGAATAGGCGATAAAATCGGTAGACACCGCAATCATATAGGGTAACATCGGTATACACCGTTCATTAGATAAGATGAGTTACAACATCGGTATACACCGCAAACATAATTGATAACATCGGTATACACCGTTCTTCAGATAAAATAAGAATAACATCGGTATACACCGTTCTTCAGATAAAATGAATTACACGTCGGTATACACCGTTCTTTTAGGTGAGATGAGAGTCAGCTGTAGTATTTTCTCAGTTTAGTGGCGTTCCATGTTCTTGGGATCGCCTTGCCGGACAAAGTCTCCAATTCGTAGGCACCTCTGCCGGTTTTAGATAAAACCGGTAAGGTCCTTCCCAGTTGGGGGCGAGCTTGCCCTGTGCGGCGTTCTTTAAACCGACATCGGCTCTTCGTAAAACTAAATCACCGATCTCAAGGTCTCTGGGGATCACTTTCGAGTTATATCGTACTGCTACCCTCTGCTTTATTATTGCTTCTTTAAGGAAAGCCTGACCTCTGACCTCGTCGACGAGGTCGAGGTTTTCCTTCAACGCCTGGCTATTGTCCCCCGGAGATTTCGGGTGGAGTGTCCTCCAGCTCAGCTCCCCGATCTCCACCGGAATCACGGCCTCTGTCCCGTACGAAAGTCGGAAAGGGGTTTCCCCCGTTGAGCTCTGTGGAGTAGTTCTGTAGGCCCACAGCACGTAAGGTAGCTCTTCAACCCAGTTTCCCTTTGCTTCGTCAAGTCGTTTCCTCAGTCCATTGAGAAGGACTTTGTTGGCGCCTCGGCCTGACCGTTTGTCTGAGGGTGCTCTACCGAGGTAAATCGGTGTTTGATCTTAAGGTCTGACATGAGTTTCCTGAAGCCTTTGTCGGCGAACTGTGTTCCGTTGTCCGTGACTACAACCTCGGGGATCCCGAATCTAGTCATTATATTTTTCTTGAAGAATTTGATGCAATTCTTAGCGCTGATGATGGCCAGGGGCTCAGCTTCAATCCATTTGGTGGAGTAATCCACCGCTACTATGAGGTATTTGACCTGGCCGGGGGCAGTTGGGAATGGCCCTAAGAGATCTATTCCCCACCAAGCGAATGGCCATGGCGAGCTTAAGCTGGTGAGCTCCGTAGGGGGTGCTATGTGGACCTTGGCGTGGATCTGACACTTACTGCACCTCTTTACGTAATTTCTTGCATCGGTCTCCATGGTTGGCCAGAAATATCCCGCCCTTAATGCCTTTCGAGCCAGGGATCGACCTCCAAGGTGTTGGCCGCATATTCCCTCGTGGATCTCGGCCAGGACGTAGTCCGCTTCTCCTCCCTCGATGCACTTCAACAGTGGTGCCGACAGGCTTCTTCTGTAGAGGCTTCCATCGATTATGGAAAAAGAGGAGGCCTTCCTCCGGAGGATCTTGGCTTTACTCGGGTCCGGAGGCTCGTTCCCCGTTCTGATATAGTCTATTAGTGGCGCGATCCAGCCCTGGCTTTCTTCTACTACATTAATAGAAAGACTTGCTTCCGGGTTCAAGATTACGCTCGGCTTGCTCAGTGTTTCCTGGATTATTGACCGGTGATTTCCCGGAACTTTTGTGCTGGCAAGCTTGGAAAGGATGTCAGCCCGGATATTCTCCGATCTTGGAACGTGCTTCACTTCCGTGAATGTAAAAAGGAGAGCAGCTCCTGCACTTGGGTTAGGTACCTTTGCAAGATCGGATCTTTAGCCTCGTACTGTTTCCCGATTTGGGATACCACCAATAATGAGTCGGTATTTAGGGAAAGTCGGGAGACCTTGAGGTCGATCGCAAGCCGGAGTCCAGCTATGCACGCCTCATATTCCGCCTGGTTGTTTGAGGTAGGGAAACCGAATGTGAGTGATACTTCGATTATGATGCCCGTCGGGCTTTCAAGCATTAACCCTGCACCACTTCCTTTTGGATTTGAGGACCCGTCTACGTGAAGCGTCCATACCCCGTCATCCGGATCGGCGGGCGCCATCTCTGTGATAAAGTCGGCAAGTACCTGGGCTTTCATGGCCGGTCTTGTTTCGTATTTGATTCCGAACTCGGAGAGTTCTACCGCCCATTTGATCATTCGTCCTGCTAAGTCGGGTCGGTGCAAGATCTGCCGAATTGGATAATTAGTCCGCACCACGATTTGATGGGCGACGAAATAAGGTCGGAGGCGGCGTGCCGAGATGAGTAGAGCAAAAGCGATCTTCTCTATTTTCTGATACCTCACCTCCGGTCCATGCAGAGCTTTACTCACGAAGTATACCGGGCTTTGACCAGCTCCGGTCTCCCTGACAAGTACGGCTCCGATGGCCTCATCTGATATGGCTAGATACAAAAATAAATCTTCCCCTGGGCTCGGCCGACTTAGTATGGGAGGTTCGGATAGGACCTTTTTGAGCCGGGAGAGTGCCTCGTCCCGCTCTGGAGTCCATTCGAAAGTTGCTTCTTTCTTAAGCAGTTTGAACAATGGGAGTGATTTGAAGGCGGCGTTGGAAATGAAGCGAGATAATGCAGCTATCATGCCGTTGAGTTTCTGGAGCTCTTTCTTAGTGGACGGGGTTCGCATTTCTGTTACCGCTCGGCATTTATCCGGGTTGGCTTCAATGCCTCTTTCCGTGAGATAGAAACCTAAGAATTTTCCAGCCCGGACTCCGAAGGTGCATTTCTCCGGGTTTAGCCGCATATTATTTTTTCGAATTTCCGCAAAAATCTCTTCCAGATCGGATATATGGAGGTCTTCCCTTTCGCTTTTTGCAATCATGTCGTCGAGGTAGACTTCTACGTTACGACCGATCTGATCTCGGAATACTTTGTTCATCATCCTTTGATAAGTGGCCCCCGCATTTTTTAAACCGAATGGCATGACCCGGTAGCAGAAATTACCGCGGTCAGTCATAAAGGCCGTCTTCTCTTGGTCGGGGGGAACATCGGAATTTGATTGTATCCGGAGTAAGCATCCATGAACGACAGTAAGCGAAAACCTGAAGCATTATCGACGAGCCGATCAATGCTAGGAACAGGGAAGGCGTCCTTAGGACAGGCCTTATTAAGATCGGTATAGTCAACGCACATACGCCACTTTCCATTGCTTTTCTTAACAAGTACAGGGTTTGAGAGCCAAGTTGTGTACTTGACCTCTTTTACAAAATCAGCCTTAATTAAATCTTCAACGACCTTAGCCGTAGCAGCTGCCTTTTCCTGGCTTTGAGCTCTTTTGCGTTGGGCGACCCATTTTGCCCCGGGGTTCACCGCTAGCTGGTGACAGGCGACCTCGGGGGGAATCCCGGGCATGTCCTTTGCTGACCATGCGAAGAGATCGGCGTGGGATTTGAGGCAGAGGGTGAGCTTTGCTTTTACCTCGTCGGGGAGATCGGATCCGATCTGGACAGTTTGAGTTGGGTTCTCTCCCAACTGGATTTGCATGAACTGTCCATCAGGTTGAGGTCGCCTAATTTTCTTCTTTAGCTCTCGTGCCAACTCGTCGTCGCTTTCCTCCTCAGAGCTGTCCGGGTCATATCTTGCGTCGAGGTCCGTGACGTTGACCTCGGCCGCTGGACCGGCTCTTTTCTTCTTTGGGCTTCTGAGTCCTTGCCGCTATGGGGGGAACCCCCTCTTCTGAGGCTGCCTGTCCGCCTTGACATGAAGATAGAAGCATCTTTGGGCGGACTCTAAGTCGGCATCAAGAGTGATAACTTCGTCACTCAATGAGTAGAACTTCATCTTGAGGTGAACCGTTGAAGTTACGGCTCCCAGCCTTCCAAGGGTGGGCCTCCCGATGATACAATTGTACACCGAGGGGCATGGCAAAACTAAGAACTTGGTCTTGACCGTCCTTTCTAGTGGCTCCTCCCATAGGTGACCATCATTTCCAAGTAGCCAAGAGGTTTGGTCCGAGACCCGTTGAAGCCTGAAAGATCGGATCCCCGGTAAGGGGTGAAGTCTTCCTCTGAGATCTGCAGCTTTCTTACCAGGTCGATGAAGATGATATCAGCGGAGCTCCCCTGGTCGACCAGGATCCTTCTTATCTCGTGGTTTGCCATGACCGCCCTGATAATGAGGGGTATGTGCTTATTTGGCTTGCCATCCAACAAGTCTCGGTCACTGAAGGCCAAGGGTGGGCGTTCCGGGCCTGAGCTGATTGCAGAGGTGGAAGCCGCACACATGACTTCCTTCCATTTCCTTTTCATTGTTTTGCCCGATGCCTCGTCGGGATACCCCCCGGATATCATCATCATCACAGGTCGGCCCTTTGATTTTCGATAGTCGCGCTCGTCCTCCGAGCTTTCTTCTCGTTTTTGCGGGGCTTTACCCTTTCGTTTCACGGCTTCTTCTTCCTTAACCTCGCCCTCGTGCCTGGGTGCTTTAGCCACGTACTGGCTTAACTTCCCTTTCTTAATCAGGTCCTCGATGTCATCCTTCAAAGCATTGCACCGGTTTGTATCGTGCCCTTTGCTCCGGTGATACCGGCAGTATTTGTTGGATCTTGTCCCGGCCTGTGTGGGAGCGGATCAGGGAACTTGACTTCTTTGAACTCAGCGTTCATACATTCCGCCAGATCCTGGCCCTTGTTTCATTCAGATCGGAGTATTGTTGGTGTCGGTTCCGAGGTCGGAGCCTATTGTCGTTCCGGGGTTCCCTTTCATAGCGGGCCTCTGCTGCCTGACGCACCGGAGCCTCCTTTTCATACCGAGGCTTACTCGTTCCGGGGTCGGCTTCTGTCTTTCTTGCAACAGCGCCTTCTTCATGGTCAATGTATTTTTGAGATCGCTGGAGGAACTCGGCAAGCGACTCAGTTTGGTTGATTCCGACATCGATCTGAAACAGACTTCCTTCTCGCAGACCGGCTTCCATGAAAAATAGTCGGAATGAATCGTCTAAGTTCCGGACCTGAGCCGCCTCTTTGTTGAACCTTTCAATGTAGTCTCGGAGAGACTCGTTCTCTCCTTGTCGGATGGCTTGTAAGACTTTCGAGACTTAGGCTTCATTTTGGAGTGGGCGAACTGGGCCGAGAACAGCTTTGCGAGCTGGTCCCAGGATGATATTGAGTTCGGCTTGAGGGCTCTGAACCAGTCCAAAGCCAATTTCTCCAGCGTAGAGGGAATATCCGGCATTTGATCTCCTCCGGGACATTCCTGTATTGCATCATCGTGTCAAAGTAATCTAGGTGTCGATCAGGATCGCCCGTCCCGTCATGCATCTTTAAGCCCTCCGGGGGCTTCTCCAAGTGCTTGGGTACCGGGAAATAGTCGATTTCCGCTGTAAAGGGTCCCTTCCTAGTCGCGGACCTCTCCCTCGGAGGAGGCCTCCTGGTTGGGCGTCGGACGGGGGATCTGGGAGACAGAGGGCGCCGACGTTCAGGCCTCGGGGGACTTCCCCGGCTTATAGAACGTCGCCTTGGGGACGACGACGCTAATGATGAGCTTTGGTGAGTTGACTCCCCAGGGTAGTAGGTCTCGTCATAAGTCTCGGTTGGGGGAGTTCCAAAGTCTTGTCTCCCTCTTCGGCGTGGTGGCGAACGATGGTGGTGTCTCCTCCAAGCAGGGGACGGTGGCGTCTTTTGCTGGAGGTCCTTCTGCTAGGAGAGTAAGTTTGAGGGGAGGTACGATCCGGGATATCTCTGGCCCGGATTTCGGCCATCTCGGCCTCCAGCTGGGAGTAACGCTGACTTCTTTCATCAGCCTCGGCCTGCCTTGTTAGCAGTTGGATGAGCTGTTGGACAGCATCGATTGGTACCGGGACAGTCGGGGCTGGAGGTTGAAACTGGTTTCTAGCAGAGCTTATAGGGACCATCGCCCTGGATGAGTTCCGGCCATGGGCCGAGCTGCGAGGAAGAGTAATCGCTACCCCCTCCGGGGTTTCCTGTTGCTGGTCGGGTCTGACCACGACGCTGGAGACGTTTCTCCGTCGTAATTCCGGAGCCATCTATGATCAAGGAGGTTGGGGGAAAGACTAGAGTATAAGGCTCTCCCACTGTGGTCGCCAATGTTCGGTACCGTATCTCCTGCTACGTATCCGATCTGGGATAGGTAGACCGGTCCGAGATAGTTGGTACGTGTATCCTTGGTTGTCCGAGTTGGTGCTCCGGTCCGAGGTGGGGTGGTACCTGCAATGACACTCCGACGCTCAAGTCAGTGAGTGAGTCAATTACAAGTGAGAGTAGGAGAGATGAATACCATTAATGTGAGCATTCAATGCTTATTTATAGGTATCTGGAGTGGAGGAGGGCTGTTGGATCTAGGTCTGCAATCTCCACCGTTGGATGAATTGGACCCTTTGGTGTTGGGCCTTTTTGGTGGATTGGCCATTGAGGCCCAATCCATAACAAAATGGTTTGGTGGTAGGAATCAGAGAGCTAATTAAGGAGCTTAGTGATAAGAAAGAGGGTTTATTCTCACTTATTAAGTGCTCCGACTACTCTATTTCCGGAGAAAAGGACCGAACACAATGATAATAGGAATAATAATATTATCAATGATAATTGTATAAAAGTACTAAGAGTCCGAAGGTTGAGAATAAAACCCTCAATTCTCTATATTAGCCTCAAATGTGTATATTTATAGTACGAAGTGAGATTATAGTTCATTATTATACTTAATGGTAGATTCGACCGTTACAAATAGACATGAGGCAATTTAAAGATTTTTCCCCTATGACCTCGCTAAATACCATAATGGGAGAGAAAAATGTGGGATAATTGTAGGTTAGTTAGGTTGTAGGGTTCTTCCTTATCCGGACGATCAGAGTTGGGAACATTAACATTTTTGGCAGTTGAGAAAAACCACCCACTTCAATTGATCAAGTCATATGCTTAAAAACAAATTGGCGATTAAGTAAGTACTGTATTTTTTTTTAAGAGAAAGTCTCGCCAAAATATTCTGATGCAAACCCTCCTTAAAGATAAATCATTAGAAGGAAAAATGTATAGAACATCTACAAAGTGTCCAGCAAATACAAATAAATGTGATATATGGTATTAATTCTTAAGACAATGTGCATGAATCAAGGGCTTTCATCATGTTGTTTTTTTAGATAAGCAAATATTCCATCGAATGGAGCACAAAGGGTGCCCAACCCTTACAATGAAAAGCAGGAAAGGGGGAGGGCCTCCTCAAAACCTCCCTGAGCCAAAACCCTTTGGGAAAAAGACTCAGGTAGGAAAAAGAGCGGCTCGCACAAAACTGCACAACAGTGGGGATAAACAACCTAGCCCACTGTTTCTCCCCCGTCTAAAATACATATTGATTAGATGCGTTACATGAGCAATTAGTACATCGAGGAAAAGCAACCCAAAGGACAATTGTACCAATCTGACCAAACCACCCCACAGTTCCTTCCTCTCCTAGCCTTGAGCCAACACCAAGCAACATCCTTAATACCAGATACAATAGACGGAACGGACGCCACCTCCCCTTGAAAGATTACCTTATTTCTCGCCAACCAAATATTCCAAACAACCGCCATCCATATAAGGTGCTTAACTCCTTTTTGTTTCCTTCCTTTCACCATTTTACCAAACTCTACGAAATGAGAAATAACGTCCTCCGGTTCAATAATCGGTACCCCCCATCCATGAAAACACTTGGCTCCAAATTGATTTAACAACGTTACAAGCCAAGAAGAGATGTTCCACGGATTCGTTCTCACGGAAGCACAACAAACAACACAAATCATTTTGAGAATGAAGAATACCTCTCCTTGACAAAGCATTCGGAGTAGCCACGCGTTCCAACAACACCCTCCACGTAAATATTAGAACCTTGGACGGAGCGTCATTCTTCCAAATTCTTTTACACGCCGCAGCTACATCGTCCCGAACCTGCACATTTTCAGCTGTCAAAAAATTGCAAAGCAGTTCGTAACATTTTTTCACCAAAAAACCTCCCAGCGGATCAGATTTCCACACCCAACCGTCGTCCCTCTGCTGAGATAACTAGACTGGTAGCAGCAGCTGCTGCATGTCAACCACTGCCTGCGCTAAACCGGAAAGTTCCAGCAGCAACCCCTCGGTCCAAGACCAATCCCCACTGCCTGCTTTCATCATGTTGTTGATACGGAAGATGAAAAGATTTAATGTTTATACTCTCTTTTTATGATATTTTATGATTAAGTAAAGTTTTATTTTAACTTTATAATTCTTATTTGACCCAGGGTGTGGTTGAGCGGTTGAGGGTTCAATCCTCGCCTTGGGTATGTAGCAGCTTTAAATCCCTAGGCTCGCTGTCCCACCCTTCGAGGTGCCTCCAATCCAGCGAGGGGATTAGTTACTGTATTCGGCGGTGAATATATTGGTATATAAAAAAAATTAATTAAATTACATTTGGTTAGTAGTACCGGGATCCATTGCTGATTTTAGAAGTAATTAAATTCTCCAGATTTTATATTCATCTTTATGTAAATGAATTTGGTGTATCCCATAACTAGTACCATACCCGTGCATCCGCACGGGCAAATCGCGTATGTGACATGATTATACTCAAACAGAAATATTAAATTGAAATATCATTCTTCTAAAATTATGTTGTACAATATAAATATTGTAATAGTTTTGTTATATATATGGACAATTAGAGAAATTAAAAACATCAAAAAAATAACCCAAACAAAAAATCTAAATCATTATAATTCAAAATAGTTCAAAATTAGAACGTGCATCTTCATCTTCAACCTCACTCATTGCTCAAGAGATTGAATCAAATTCTTCAAGGAAGATATATATAAACTTCAATGATTGACTTTGGCATCATTTGTCCATTTTTGTAAAATCCTTGTCTTTGATCTTTGCTTGGCAAGTGAGATCAAGAAAAAAATTAAAGCTTCTGCGATAATTACAAAGGGCAGAGTCGGTAAAATAAAAATGAACGTATTGGAGCTTAAGCCTATCCATAAAGTATTGACTTTTGTCTTTCATCTTTACTTGGCAAGTGAGATCAAGAGAAAAATTAAAGCTTCTACCACAATTATGAAGGGCAGAGTCGGTAAAATAAAAATAAACGTATTGGAGCTTAAGCCTATTCAATAAGTATTGACTTTATTGGAGTTTATGCTTAACCAAGAAGTATCGAATCTATTAGAGTTTAAGCCTAACTAAAAAGTATCATGCTTCTACTTCCGGTGCACTACATCCGCGTATGGACTACCGCTTTGTAGAATTTAATTTTGTTTTTAAAATCACATAGTTAACCACTTGCAAAATTTATGAAATGCAATATTTGTAATATTAAATATAGAATATAAAAAAAACTTTAAAAAAGATTAGATATCAGTATTGAGATAGGCTCTAAGTCGAACTCTGCATTTTTTTTTGTGGGTCAAATTACAAATTTATAAATAAAAAAAAGAAGCTATTTTTAAGAGCTTATTAATATGGTTTGTATATGTTAGTGTGGATCAAAAAAAATTTGCATTGAAAACAAATATGCTACTTGAAAGAGGCCCCTTAAAAACTATTGTGCAAGTTTGTGCGATCTTAAATATTTGGGGAAATACAACTCATATAATCATAGTTCATTACTACTTCAAACAAAGGTACATCATAGTTCATTAAGTAGAAGGAAAATTTTCTATAAATAGAACACTTGTCTAATACATTATATTCCCAAAGGAAATCCATAATACGTAAATTACAATATATTAGTGGTCCAGAGCTTCAGATTCCAGCAAAATAGTCAATTGGGCATCAACATTTTCAAGCTCCCTTTATCAATTTTCAAGCTAAGTTGTTCCACTCCTGGATATCAATTTGAGATTTATTAACCTGAAATTATAACCATTGTAAGTAAGTAGAAGATAAAATAGCACACCCACACTGAAATAGCAAATGGTGAAGTAAGAAACTGCGATTATTGTTGACTTTATCTATGGCTTCTAAGAGTTCTTCTATAACGGATTCTCTCTTTGTTTAGTAGGATATTTTTTCTTACCCTTCGAACATCTTTCAAGAGTGTTTCTTGTATTTTCATCCTCATCCATTGCTGCAAAATCTATTCTGAAATGAATGATTAAAAATACAAAACGTTATCTCTAAGAAGCAAACCAAATCCAAAGTATATCTATTTCACAGTTTAATAATTAGTCAATAGAAATGAGACAGTAGACAACATATAGCCTATTCCTTTAGCTGCATTTAATTAAAATGGTGGAACAGATGCTAAGCCAATTCCAATTTTCGGAGTCTTTATAAACTGGATCAGCAAGCCATATAGCTTTATGATTTTTTTTTGGCAATCAATAGCTTTATGACTTTTGATGATTGTTATTCTTTGCTACTCTGCAACTTTTTATGAATGTCAAGAAAGTCTTAAAGGGTGGATGCAAATTCAAAACTAATAAAAGAGATTGACTTTATTTCTAGTAGCATTTTAGCACAAAGATGAGAGCCTAGAAACCTCGATCATTTCTCCGGAATATATTCTTGCCTCTCAAGAGCATCAACCATATTTGATCAATAGTAGGAAAAATAACCTTTAAACAAAGGAGGGCAACAAATAATCCATGATTCAGTCTCTAGTGATGAATGAGTACTTGCAATTCATTTGGTTCTGCATTATAAGAGCAAGCACAAAACATTAACTAAAAATAGTGCTACAGAAAATTCAATTTAGGATGGACCAAAGCAAAGACTTAGCTTGATACTTATTTCATATGTATATCATACAGTGATGTGTCAAGCAAATGTGAGTACAGACTATATAATTGTCTCTGTGAGAGCCAATGACTATATCGATAAAAATATGCATATACCCCAAACATTACATTTTCATAACAGCAGACTTCCATGTGTTTTTGGTCATTTATATCTTTAATAGTAAGTGTCACATTCATCCCAATAACACAAATCTATCATATTAAAAAGAGGAAGACCAAAATAAATATGAGTTATTATTTTTATCAGAAATGTTGTAGTAAATTTATTTTAAGCAAAATAGGGAAAGTTTGATGGATATAAAACATATGAAGCAAGAAATGCATCAAATATCATGTTAAGTTGCATCGGGGATTAAGTGTTTTCTAGTGACTAAGTGTTTTGTTACCTATGATTATGAAGCTGTAGAAATAGAAAGAAACTTGAACCTGATCTTCAAAAAGCATAGAAAACTAAAAATATCAGGTATATTAGAAGCTTGATAAACATATACGAAACAACATATTCAAACTGAAACTCATTAAAATCACATAAAACAGAAAATAGCATTCAAGAGGAGGTCTCCAAGTTGAGTTTCTTTCATTCAGCAAGCTATGAATTCGAATCCTATCTATTGCAGGTCAGAATCTGAAACTACTACTGGTTTAACATGGTGATTTTGATTATGTCATGTTCATAAAGGCTACTGGTTTAACTCAGAATCTGAAGCTACTGGATGAAGATCAGTAATAAAAAAATTTGGATCAAGTTATGGATAAACAAACAATAAATACATGGAATGTAAAGAAAATTAGAATGAACGTGATTACTTTGGATAAAGTTTGCCATTTGAAGAGTATATCAGCCACTGTTATCAAGTTGTAGAAATAGAAAGCAAGTTGAAAAAGCATAGAAATTGAAACTACAATTTTCTTAGTTATGAGTAACATACCAGTGCATTCGCACGGGTGGATCGCGTTACGTGGCACGATTAGTACTCAAATTGAAATTGAAATTTTGAAAGCTCGGCGTTATAAAAACAGAGGTAAATGCATGTAATTAAAATGCAAGTTGTAAAATATAAGACAAATCACAAATACCTGTGCAGTTAATCTTTTAACCCAAAGCAGTTAATATACCCGTGAATCCGCACGGACCAATCGCATTACTTAATACAAATAGCTCTCAATTCAGAATTTTGAATACTTGGTAAACCAAAATATAGTAGAGTTTTTTCAAGCAAAATACCTGAAGTGCTTTTTTCAAGCAGTAGTAGAGTTTCAGTAGAGTTTCTTTCTTCCTAATCCACCCACTCTTTCCAATAATCTCAATCTAGATTATTCATTCCCCTTGAATGACAAACACAATCACTTGACATCATATTTCTTCAAAATCAAAATGGAAAAACCAAACATATGAATGTAATTAGATATGCGCCAAATAATTACATGTTAAAGACAATACTACTTACTACTCCATTCAATGTTAAAAATGAAACCTAATAGTTAATATACAAACAATCTCAGCAGCTTCAAAGAAAAGTGTTAAAAATGGAAAGTGTGCTACCTTCAAAAAAAAATTCCTGTAAATCTAAAGAACAAAAACAGCAGCTCTAAAATCTGTGTTAATATCCAAGAGAGGGAAAACCATCATGTCGGAATAGTAAGGTTAGAAGAGAGGCATAGCTAGGAAGAAATGAAAATTCTCTTACATATTTATAGCTAGGAAGAAATGCTTGAAAAGATAAAATCCACTCAAGTTAAATTTCTAGACTCCAACCGTTAGTACGTGTCCAAACTTGCGGTTTGTTACTTGTAAATTGCTAACTCCATATCAACCATAAAAGTACCAAAATAAATAGAAACAAAATGAAAATGAAAATAGGGAGAAAGTAAGATTTTCTAGGGCTCCTATTTGGGGAAAAATCTGAAAGAGAGGAATTATTGAAGAATCAACTGACCAAACCAAGATAGGGAGAAAGAGAGTGAGAAGAAGAAATTTGCAAGAAATAAATACAACAACCACTGATCAGTTATCAGTCTTTTGGCTGAAGTTACAGGTTGAATTAGTTCTCGATCATGGTTCCAGACTTCCAGCAATCTAATTACTAAGTACATAACCAACCATAAGGAAGATTACAACAGAAAATAAATTATAACAAAGTCAATAAGTCAGGGCATAAGAAATATATACCTATAGCAAGTAAATGAAATATCAATTAAACACAATTAGATTTAGAAAAGAAAGCCTTGATGCACATGTTTGCAAAACAATATTGAACCATATTGCATCAAAGAACTGATCAAAAGAGGGGTGTTAAGGTTGAAATAGCTTCACAAAGTGTATTCCTTTTTTTATTCATGTAGGTAATGGAAGCAATCAGAACCTAAACCAAGTGAAGAATGTCTACTTTCCCAACATATGAGTATTTTGCAAGCCTTAAATTGTATTCAGCAACACAGATTTCTTTACCATTAGTTTTAATTGTGCTGAAATATTTAATTCTCCTCTATGGATACTACTCCAGCTAACATCAGTTTGATATCCATGTGAAATATAGGTTGAACATACCAATATAATGAGTTAAAGGTTGTGCTAACAAATATATAGTCCCACCTGTGCTAACAACACCATCATCTTAAAATTTGAATCACATGTATCCTTGAAATCTAAATAACAACACCACCATCTCCAAAACCTGTGAAATACAACAGTCCCACGTGTGTAGTTTCTTTGCAATCAAATTGGTATGTGCTTAGATGTAAAGAATAGTACTTGAAAATTGCAGTTTATTCTGATGAACAACTAAATAGTATATCTCAAAATAAATCAAAATTAAAATAAATACTTGCCAGTTGCTGTAATATATCTTCAAAACTAAAAAAGTTGATAATCAACCAATCTTGAGAATTGTTCTAGTGTATCTCATTGGTCCAAATGTATCTAATGCAAAGCATACCATTGTGTGTCTCCTCATTCTAGCATACCATTGTCCTGCATATGTAGGAGAAACAATTACAATAAAGGGTAAGTGTGAGTAAAAATGGGCTTAACCTTTACATTGTAAAAACCATAACCACCCACCATATTATATATATATATATATATATATATATATATAAATTACGTGAGTTCCCAAGGATCACAATCTCCAAATGATTAGCATTTCAAAATCAAAATGTTATAAAGAATGATAAATGATTAATATGTATGTTGCTAACTTATTGAAAAGATTTTCAAGTGTTATCAGTTGAGTGAGCTTTCAAAAGGAGCATGCAAAGCATAAAAATTGTAGTCTTTAAGTATGAAACAAAACATGGGTATCACAAAATAGTTTGCTCACAAATCTAAACATAAAAGATAATCAAATGCACAAATGAATCAATGAACGACACAAACGAAACATCAAAACCTAAATCTGTTGTACACAACAGAAACAGAGTTGTAAGACATGACAAATAAATGATTGAGAGGCACAAACATAACATAAAAGCCGAAATATGTATTTTTTTTTTGAGCAAAAATCCCAGAACCCAAACATCAAACACACATGAACTAACAATAGCAACATTAGTGAAAAAGGAAGAAAACATAAACATACTAACAACAAAACCTAAGAACTACAACATTTATTAACACACAACAACATTTCAACACAAAAACGTAAGAGAAGAAAACGATCGAGATGGTTGAAAGTTACCTCCAGTGAGATGCTCGAAACCTATAAACACCAAAAGAAAAGCAAAATCAGAAGGTTAGGGTTTGCACAATGTGGACGATTTGAAGAGTTTATTAACAAAAAATCGCAGAAACAGAGTTTTTAGGGAAAAGGGGGTTGAAGCTAAAAAGAAAAATGTATAACGATTATTGAGGGTTGGTTCGAAATGAAGATGAGGGGTTTAGGGTTGGTTCGATTTGAAGAAAGAAGCAGAAGGAGAAGAAAGATTTTCTGGTCTAGTTTTGAGTTATTTGGCAGAGAGATGGAGAAGAAAGATTGATGGAAAGGCAAGAAAGAGAGATTATCGAGAGTGAGGTTTAGGTTTTAGTGAGAGAGCGTTTTTGGGGTTTAGGTTTTTAGTTTGATTTCTGCAAAAAAATTGGTGTATGAGAGAGAGATCAGAGAGTGAGAGGCGTGAGAGAAGAAGAGAGAGTTTTGAAGGTTAGAAGAAGAGATAGTAGAGAGAGATGAGAATGAAGGAATTTCTGAATTTCATTCAAAGAAAGGTGAAGAACGAAGGAAGAGAGATTGTATCGAGAGAGAGGTGAGCAGAGAACTTTGCAGAGGGAGCAGAGAGTAGCTGAAATTGGAGAAAAGCAAATGTGAGGGAAAATTAGGAAGAAAGTGAAAATTGAAATTGAAATTCAAATTCAAAAGGGATAGAAAAAGAGGGAAAAAAATAAATGAGAAATGACAAAATTGACCCTAATAAATTGAGGTGTCAAGGTTACTAAATGTCTACATAGGTAAATTCAGTGGTGGTGTATTGGTATAAATCTATAGTAGATACAATATCCTGATATCGAAGGCCCATTAATTTGAATTGTCACTTCCCCATCTTCTTTTAAAATTTTATGAACCCTGGCCGAGCAACAATTAATTTTTAATCTTGACAGATAGATAGACATAATTTACCACATTGATGTGAACCGGTTCATTATAAAAAGATTTCACCAACATAATTATGATTGTAGAATGCTCTTGTCTATGCTTTTGAAGGATAAAATCATGGCACTGATGGTATATTTATTTATTTTTGTTACCATGTTATTGGTGCGTAATTTCCACCACGAGTTTCTAATTTTGTTGGTCTGTGTAGTTCTCCCCTTTTAACAGAGTTTTTGCCACACCTAAGATTCGAACACTTAACCTTGAAGTTGGATCAAAGTCCTATTACGAGTTCGACTAACCATCGTTGGTATGTCACTGATGGTATATAGTACTAACCTTTTTTTGGTCAAGTAGTAATAGTACTAACCTAGAAACTAAACTCTCCTCACTCCCTACCTAATAACTAAGAATTGAGTACCAAGTACCAACTACTAAGAAAACGAAATATTTGCAGAAAATTAGAGATGGAAAAAAACAAAAACTCTCTCTCTCTCTCTCTCTCTCTCTCTCTCTCTCTCTCTATATATATATATATATATTAGTAACGACAATTTTGAAGATTGATTTAATTTTTTCGTCTCAAATTTTTGTCATTAAGGGTTTTTTTTGGTACCCCCCACCACATCCCTCTATAACCCCACAAAATTTGTTATTCTCAGAATGCCTCTATAAATTTCTTCACACAGATTTATCTAATTTAAAGATAAATCTGTTTGTATCATAAACACATATATAATGAAACTATATAATAAAAACGGAACTATATTATAAAACGGAACTATATAATAAAACGGATCTATCTATATATAACAAACAGAACTATATAATTATCAAACAATATATAATTATCAAAACGGAACTATATAGATAGATCCGATTTATTACCATCACTATAGATATAATAACGGAATTATACAAACACTAAGATAAATCCGATTATAAACAAACGAATTTATATAGTTCTGTTTTTATATTTGTTATAACAAACAGATTGACCTACCAAATAGATAAATCCGTTGTGTTAATTTTCGACAACAGATTTATCTATTTGTTAGGTAAATCCATTTTGGATATTTCCCTACGGATTTATCTAACAAATAGATTAATTCGTTGTCTAAAATTAACACAACAGATTTATCTATTTGGTAGGTAAATCCGTTTTGGACAAAATTGAGGGGTAAAATTGGAAGAAAATTGTTGGGTGGGGTATAGGTGGTGGTTGTGGGGGTCAAAAAAAATCCGTTGTTTAAATTGTGAGACCAAAAGAGTTGAAGCCCAAAGATTAAAGTTGAAATCTTGGAAACTAAAATATATTTCTTCCTTGTTAAAATTAATTAACCGCTTATAAAAAACTCAGCAAATCAACTATCATTTATTCGTTAAATAGAAAGTAAAGAAACAAATAAAAAACCCACTCCTACAAAAATGTGTCTATTCAAAATTTCACCACGAAAAAAAGATAGATATATATATACACTCGACACTCTAATTGATTAACAAAAAAGGATCATTCTTTCAAGTTTCAACACAAAGAAATTAAAGTAACACATGCATGGAACGATGAATGAACAAAAAAGGAGATGGTGAACAAGTCTATCTAATCTAAAATCTAAAATATATACAAACGATAAATAAGGCAGTGAAGCATTTGTCCTCTATCATATCTCATTTGTCATATAAGTTATATTTTATGTGAAAGACAAAAACCGAACCAAAAAAAGAAATCCATGTGATGATATATATCATGAAGGCATCTTGTGGGCTTGGGCCTGATGTGATTGGGCTTGTCCAATAGGAAATGGCAACATTGATCTGGGCTTACTAAGAGACAACTCCACATGTGGAATTTGAGAAGCATTTGTGTTGTTGGTTTGGTTGGTGCAAGAGTTATTGGTAGCCACACGTTCACAAGAAGGACACATTGTAAGAGTGGTAGCTGGTAACTGCATGTAAAATGGCTTAGATGTTTTTAAAACTCTTAGCTCTTGTAGTTCCTTTTGTAACCTCCTATTCTCTTCTGTCAATGTCTCACAACATCTCTTCAAATACTCACAATCCACTTCTGTTTGCTTCAACTTTGTCCTGTAACCATCACATTACATTACTCACTCCAAATTCAACAGTAATAAAAAAATGAAAATTTCAACAGCTTTTCATTCTTACCTTGCCCTTCTATTTTGAAACCACACTTCCACTTGACGAGGACTAAGATTCAACTGTTTTGCTAGTGCAAGTTTTTGTTTCTGCAGATTATATAATAGCAACAATTAAACTAAAATAACAAATATATAAATAAATAAAAAAGATTGAAACTGTACAAAAAACAAAGAGAAGGTAATAATGGGTAGAAGAAATGAGGAAAAAAAGAGAACCTTGTGTGATGAAGGACTTACAGGATTGAGAGTAGTATGTTCTTTAAAACTTTCTTCAAGAAAAGCAGATTGTTCTTTAGAGAGTCTAAGTTTCTTCCTTGTAGAACCATTTTCATCATCATCACTAACTCTCTCACCTTCACCATTCTCATTATCTCTCTTATTATTTCTACCACCATATTCAGCATTATTATTATTGTTCCTCATACTAAAATCCATTTGAAATGGTGAAACAGCACTGTTAGGGGAAGACAATGAGGTACCATCGTCACCATCTTCAACAGCCGTCGACGCCACCGGAAAAAGGTTAACGTCTAGTTCCCTCACCGGAGCACCACATGGTTGGGTAAGCCAAGGAATTGGAAGGTGAGAAGATGGGTGAGATCTAAGAACAGGAGAGAAGGGAAGTAGGTTAAGTTGAATAGGTGGATCTGATGAACCTCTTCTTTCAATGTTGTTTGTTTTTTCATCTTGTGGGTTTTTGGAAGAAAGATTTGTTGGGTTGTTAAGAAATGAAAAGGGTTTTGGTGTGTCTCCTAAGCTCAAACCTAGCTCCATAGTCGTCGATATGAGAGAATAATAAGTACTTAACAATGTAATGGAGTTAGTAGAAGCAAAAGGATAGGTGTGAGTGTTTTTCTTTTTGTGTAAAGGAGAAGAACAAAGATTGAAATGAAATGAAGTTTGGCTTCTTTGTTACACAGAAAAGAAGAATGGGAATGGTTTTATATTTGAGGAAGGAGTAAAGATTGACCGACAAAGAGAGGTTGACAAAGGCACGTGAATGTATTTAATAGTAGTACAACCATTCTTATTTCTCACACCTTTCCCATCCCCCACCATCCCACAATCGCATAAAATAACTCACGAGGAACAACCTGAGATTTTTTTTCCTATTTATTTAACAATATTGTCAATTCATGTGAAGTTTTCGTAACCCGTGTTCCTAATTTTAAACCCTACTATTGGTATCTAAATTATATTTTTTTAATAGACAAAAAGTATTACTCCCTCCATTCTATATTATACGTCGTTTTAGCCAAATAAAGTTGTCCTATATTATATGACCATTTATAATACTAATGCATCATTAATACTTTTTTCCTACGATACCAATATTCATCTTTTAATTATCTCTCTTTTTCAATTCTATTAATTTATCTTTCTAATATCATTAATGAGGGATAATTTTGTAAAGTAGTTCAAAATTTCTCTTTCCCATACAAACTTAACTACTTTACTTAATTTGTGTGAAATGCGCAAAACGTCATATAATATGGGACAGAGGGAGTAGTTGTTAGTAATTGAGAGTGGAGGAATGTTAGTTTTCAGGATTAGAATTTTAGTCTTCCTTCTTGCAATCTCCATATATTTTAGCTCGTCAATTGATCTACCTAAAGTTAAATTATATATTAAGTGGACCGTAAATAGTTTGTTATCACATTAATTAGTTAGTCCGTAGAGTTTTGTGAAATTTATTGTATTAATCTCTATAAACTTTAGAAATAATAATGTGACAAATTTCATCATTTTAAAGACCATTCAATATTTGTATATAAGTGATGATGCAAGTTTTTGGATAAAATTGATGGTTTGCTTTAAGTGTTTATACGACAATTAATTATACAAAATCTAATATTTAAGTAAGTAATACAGTATAACAATATATGGTATTGATCGAGGGGAAGCAATTTACCAACATAAGAAGAAAAACTTAGAAAATTGTTTGAATTTTTGTGGAGTCAATCCACTCGGTCCAAACATAATAAACCTTTTTTTTATTTTTAAAAATTCTACTTTGCCATTTAATATTTGGTACAAATTTGGCTTGCGGTATCCACTCCTTTTTTTAACATAAGATATATGTGCTAAAAAATGAAATCTCACAACACTAATTTGCTATTAGGATTTTGTGAAAGATATATATGTACTCCATAAACTTTAGAGAGAATACAAAAGAAAAATAATCACTCTTGGTCAGAAAAGAGCGGCTGGTGGAGAATACAATTAGCCTCATTTATATTTTTAATTTCATGGGTTGGTGAAGCCACATTATACTAGAACATAATAATAATAATAATAATAATAATAATAATAATAATAATAATAATAATAATAATAATAAAATAATAATAATAATAATAATAATAAGAATAATAATAATAATATTATTATTATCTTGAAGCGAAAAGTAGTAGTATAAAGAAAAGTGGTGTGTAGAAATTCTATTCTTAGTATAAATACAAATTGTGACACAATAAAGAAAAGTGGAATGAAAAATTGTGTAGTCAATTTTCAGGTCAGTTTAAGCCAGCCAAAGAGAGCTTCCGGTAGCACACTTGCACCAAATAAATGCACCCAACTTGAAATAAAATATTTAAGAGGTTACACCAAACCAAACAGAGTCTAAAATAGTAGCGTCATGATGACAAAGAAGAAAATGAAATATCATCTCAGAGACATGTCTGGGATTATAAAAACCTGTTCCTGTTGTCTTATTGATTAGCCAGTATATATGTTTGCTTCTCATCTATCGTCCCCATCATATTCATTCTCATTCGATCTCATTATGCATGACAATATTATGATAACAATGATCATTTTGTCTTGGCTACCAATTCAGAATCATGTGGACTATATTTATTAAGGCATGAATATTTAAGCTGTAGTAGTACTAGTAGTACTGTTTTGGTGATTTATTTCGATTTTTTTTT
The DNA here is from genome assembly GCA_039519185.1 of Astragalus membranaceus. Classification (NCBI taxonomy): domain Eukaryota; kingdom Viridiplantae; phylum Streptophyta; class Magnoliopsida; order Fabales; family Fabaceae; genus Astragalus; species Astragalus membranaceus. Next base: position 98,725,704 of record CM076847.1, read on the forward strand.
GCTTCTCCAAAGTATATTAATTAGGGGCCAAAAAGTTTCTGCAGTTTCCTAGTTACACTAAAAAACAAATTGATTATATAAATGCCTGGCCAGTTGATATGAAATGACTCTGGCAGCTTCCAGCTGGAGATTTTGAAGCTACTAAACATAACGTAGTATCAATTTTTTTGGACAACTACTACTAGTGTAGTCTAGTAGTATAAATTTGCAATAAGAAGATAATAGTTAATAAAAAAATTTATTGATTTGTATTGTTAATTTTTAATAGAGTAAATGTTTAAAATTGTCTAAATAAATGTGGACTCGGATTATGTGCCTTTCATATATAGTGCATAGTGGGTTAAAGACACTAGGAGGATACCCGTGCATACGCACGGGTGCTGTCGTGTTATTTTTATGAATGAACTTAGTATTTAAATAGTTTGAATATTACCCCGTGAAAATAGAGACAAATTTAAAGTAGATAAAAAAGGAGTTTCAACTAAAAAATAGATAAATATTAAAATCTAAAAATGTAAAAGTATCATTTAAAAACAATACATGCATTTATCCCGTGTTTTTTTTATATATCAGTGAAGTGTTCTTTTATAAATCAGTGTTGTTACCCCGTGTTTTTTTATATATTAGTACAACTATCCCGTGTTTATATATATATATATATATATATATATATATATATATATATATATATATATCATTGCAGTATATACCCGTATTTTTTTATATATCAGTGCAGTTATCTCGTGTTTTTTATGTATCAGTGCAGTTATCTCATAGTTTCAATTAATTATTTGAGTTGATTAGTAGATTATAGTAGATAGTAAAAGATAGATAGTAGATTATTAATAAGAAATATTTATCTCGTGTTTTTTTATATATCAGTAACAATTATTTGTCCTTCTTTTGGTATTAGTGACAAATATTTTTCGCAAGTGTTTTAAATATTAATCCGTTTAAATAGTCATTAAGTCTTCTTGTTTTATTAGATAGTAGGTTCATAGTAATTTTCAAAAATTATAATTATCAACGGCAAATGTTAATTCCGTGTTTTTTTATATATCACTACAGTTATCCCTTGTTTTTTATATATCAGTGCAGTTATCTGGTAGTTTCATTTGATTATTTTAGTTGATTAGTAGATTATAGTAGATAGTAAATTTGTTAGATAGTAGATTATCAATAAGAAATAGTTGTTTTAAATATTAATTAGTCTCTATTTTTTAGGTAGTAGGTTTGTAGTAGTAGTCTTCAAAAAATTTAATTATCAATGACAAATATTAATATTGTGTTTTTTTCATATATTAGTGCAGTTATCCCGTGTTTTATATATATATCAGTGCAGTTATCCTGTGTTTTATATATATATATATATATCAGTGCAGTTATATCGTAGTTTCAATTGATTATTTTAGTTGATTAGTAGATTATAGTAGATAGTAAAAGAGAGATAGTAGATTATCAAATATTAATCAGTAGTTGAAATAATCATTAAATATTATTGTTTTTTAGATAGTAGGTTTATAGTAGTCTTCTAAAATTTTAATTATCAATGACAAATATAAATCCTCTGTTTTTTTATATATATCAGTGCAGTTATCCCGTGTTTTTTATATGTCATTGCAGTTATCCCGTAGTTTCAGTTGATTATTTGAGTTGATTAGTAGATTATAGTAGATAGTAAAAGATAGATAGTAGATTATCAATAAGAAATATCTATCCCATGTTTTTTTTATATATCAGTAACAATTATTTGTCCTTTTTTAGGTATTAGTGACAAATATTTCCAGGTGTGTTTTAAATATTAATCAGTTTAAATAGTCATTAAGCCTTCTTGTTTTTTTAGATAGTAGATTTATAGTAGTTTTCAAAAATTATAATTATCAATAGTAAATATTAATCTCGTGTTTTTTTAAATATTACTGCAGTTATCTCGTAGTTTCAATTGATTATTTTTGTTGATTAGTAGATTATAATACATAGTAAAAGTTAGATATTAGATTATCAATAAGAAATATTTGTTTTAAATATTAATTACTAATTTAAATAGTCATTAAGTCTTCTTATTTTTTAGATAGTAAGTTTGTAGTAGTAGTCTTCAAAAAATTTAATTATCAATGACAAATATTAATCTCGTGTTTTTTTTCATATATCAGTGCAGTTATCCCGTGTGTTTTTTTATATATCAATGCAGTTATTTCGTAATTTCAATTGATTATTTTAGTTGATTAGTATATTGTAGTAGATAGTAAAGGAGAGATAGTAGATTATCAATAAGAAATATTTGTTTTAAATATTAATCAGTAGTTTAAATAGTCTTTAAATATTATTGTTTTTTAGATAGTAGGTTTATAGTAGTCTTCAAAAATATTAACTATCAATGACAAATATTAATCCTGTGTTTTTTTGTATATCAGTGCAGTTATCCCGTGATTTTTATATATCATTGCAGTTATCTCGTAGTTTTAATTGATTATTTTAGTTGATTATATAGTAGTGTTTGTATAAATTTAGAAATTTAGTTAAAAAAATTAAAGTGAAGTGATAAAAGAAAGAGAGTGTAAGAGAAAAGGAAGAAAGAGAGTGTAAGAGAAAAGTGAAAAGGAGAAAAGAGAGTGTAAGAAGAAAGAGAAAAAATGAAGAAAGAGAGCGTAAGGGAAAAGTGAAAAGTAAGAAAGAGAGTGTAAGAAGAAAGAGAAAAAAAGAGAGTGTAATGACATTTTCACCCTTAAATTAGATATGTGTCATGTTAATAAGAGATCCAAATTGGTAATTTCATAGGAGGTTTGTTTGTATAAATAGATTGTTACATTTCTCGTCCTAAAATAACAATGTTTCCTTCCTTTTTTTTTTTTTTTGGTCATAAAAGATAAGGCTTTCATATAGAAAAGGGCAAGGCCCAACCAACTACAAACAGGGGAATTAAACACAAAAGGCAAAAAGCCTCAGATCCGGCCCAAAAGATACAACAAAAACGAGGGGAAGAACAGCCCCAAAATAGAAACATAAAAAACAACGAATGAAGAAATAAAAGCACAAAAGCAACAAACGAAATAACCAGAGAACCCTAACCACGAAACCAGCAACCCTAGCTGAAGTCAACGATTCATGCCACTGAAATCTAGCTTCAAAAGGGAGCGAATCGACAACGGAGGAGCTTCGACCCATGAAGATGGTAATGATTTTGCAGAAGCAAGCTTAGCGATACAGTCAGCAACCTGATTACCCATTCGATTGATCCAAAGAAATTCACAAAAGGTAAATTGATTCTTAATCTCTAGAATGTCTTGAACAATTATCTCAATCTCATACCTTAATTTTTGTTGTTTGCATGCCTGGATCAAAACGAGGGAATCAGATTCAACATATATCTCAGAGATGTTGAGACATGAAGCAAGGATCAGGGCTTCCCGAAAGGCAATCGCTTCAGCAACAAGAGGAGTAAAAGCGTAAATTCTTGAGGTACTTCCAGCAACTATAACTCCCTTATTGTTTCTTGCCACAATTCCAGAAAATCCCTTACCTTCTCCCACATCATACTGAGCATCAGTATTAAACTTAATTCTATTCCTTCCTAAAAAATGTATAGGCACATTAATAATCCTCGTGAAAATACGAGTCTCAAGTTACTTTCTCATCTTCGCAAAATTGGGCAATTTTTTTTTTATAAGCGAAAAAAATTGGGACACGTTAATTCCTCATCCATCACCATTAAGAAACATCACTTAAACAAATGACGTGTCACATTATTTTTTGGAAGTGAAATGTTAACATCTAACATTTGTCTATTCATGTATATGTGTAATTCTTCTACCCAAATTAGCTTGTAGGTAAAACATTTCTTACAAAAAAAGGACATAATAGTCTCAACATTTTTGGGTCATTTTAGTATGAGAACACGACATTGTAAAACTTCTACAAATCCAAAAACTAGCAATGAAAGAGAAGACCGAGACGAAAAGTTGAACCCGGCGCGGTTGGTTTATATTTGTGTTTGTTTTAATTTATCCTGTATTTAACTTCGGTTTGGAATTCCAGTTTCCAGAAAATATGCAGCCAAAAAAAGAATTTTAGTTCCATTTGTTTTCTAAACAAAGAAAAAAATCATAGAAAACATTACCTTTGCCTTTATTTTTACTTTTTTTATAGGCAATATTACTTATTAATTGTTAGAAGGGTGGCGGAAATGTTAGTTTCTAGGCTTTGAATTCTTGACCCCCTTCTTATACTCCTTATGATGTGAAATTCAAGTAAATCATGAATATTAGGATCTTTTTTCATGATTAGGTTCCCAATTTCTTGACTCAATCAACCAAAATTAAGAACAATGAAGGAAGTAAAACTCACAAAATAGAAAGGAAAGAAGGTGGAGATGGAGTGAAGATCGCCACATCTAAGGATAGATGATGATAAGATCGGTGCGTGATCGCCGCAATGGAGATGAATAGCCCCCTTGATAAGATCCAACTTGAGTTCTTCCAAGAACCAAGGGAATGAAAACTCTATGCTCTCAAAAATCAATTTCTATATCATCAAAGTCTAATCTCCAAAATGTTAAGTTTGCCAATATATACTCTTGGCAATTTACTAAGCACACCACCCTAAGTTTCTAATCACACCCTAATGCCTTAGACAACTACTAGGCTTCTAAAGAGAAATATATCAAAGTACAATTATTACAAATTACAAATAGGAAAGGAAAAATGTCTAATATATATTTTTTTTATAAGGAACTAGTCACTAATAAATAGGACTTGGTAAATTTTGCCTTCATTAGATTATCCTCTAATGGGAATCAACAAAGAGTTAATCATTTTCTCCATGTCCTCTTGAAGCTTCATTGCTTTGCTTCCAGTAACCACTCCTTCTTGTGCTTCCTTTCCTTGAGCTAGGAGGTTCTCATCACACCCTCCTTCTTTAGAAGAACTCGTCCTCGAGTTAAGGTCCTCATCACCTATATCAAACAAAGACAAATCACTTACATTGAAAAAGTTGCACTCACCCCATAATTTTCGGGTAAATCAATTTTATATGCATTGTCCCCAATCCTTTCAAGGACTTGAAAGGGACCATCTCCTCTAGGTTGGAGCTTGGATTTCCTTTGTGAAGGAAACCGCTCCTTCCTTAGATGCACCCATACCCAATCACCGGGTTCAAAGACAACCATTTTTCTTCCTTTATTGGCCTTTTTTGCATAGGTTTCATAGTTATGTTCAATTGTAGCTTTGACCTTTTCATGCAACTTTTTAACAAATTCGGCCTTAGCTTTTCCATCACTATGTATTGTGGAAGAATTAATGCGCAAAGGCAACAAATCAATGGGGGTAGGGGATTAAAAGCATACACAACCTCAAATGGGGAATGGGAAGTGGAACCCTGTGGGACTCTATTAAGAAGAGATCGAAGCAAAGTACCAAACGTGAGCTATCTGCTTTGGTATCCCTTAGCTCGTAAACTGAGCTATCTGCTTGGGATCCTTTTTCTTTATTTCTATATAGCATATGTCTCTAGATTCTTCATTTAGGGTTTCACCTTCTTTGCTCTTCGCAAGTTTTTGGGTTCTTCATTCTGTTTTCTGGAATTCAAGAGCCTTGTAATGTCATGTTTTTGTTCGATGGAATGAAATGGCCCATTAACTCCTGGATTATTTTATCGCATTTCGACTTTTGTAAGAATTGTTTTCATAGTAATGCTATAGCAACACTCTCTTTTACACACTCTCTCCAATACTCATTTCTATTATTGGTTAAAATTTATGTGGTTGCACTAAATTAAAGGGTTTCATTTACAAAGTTACGAAGCTCACATGAATTTGAATAAATCATAGAGTGGGTATTGGAAAGAGAGTGCAAAAGACAGAAAGAGAGTGTTGCTTACACTTCTCATGTTTTCAATAGTCAACAAAATTATTATTACTACCAGTTTACTTAATTCCTGCGATTTAATCAAGATCCTACCACATTATCCTTCATAGGAACTTGTTTCATAGGAGTAAAATGGTTATTGAAAAGTAAAACTTAATTTAATAAAAGGGTATTTTTGGAATGATGTCATCAAATGAAGTGCACTTAATTTGTTTATATTTTGAACAAACAAACATAAGATTTTGACCGAAGCTTAATTTGTGTGATTTGGTCAATGAGATCTTATATTATTAGCACGAGATAGATGGCATGATTAGCACGAGATTTCAATTTGACCTTATTACTAGACAGACAAACCGACCGCGTTTTACTATTCCCAGAAAAATTTTACTCTAAATCTTGCTTTGCGTTGGTTTAAACAAATTATTATGTTACTCCTTTGGTTTAAAGAAAGGGGAAGCTAAGGTTCCTTTGTAGTACTAGTAGCATATTTTGAAGCAATACTCGCAGTTCCATAGTGAACATAAAATTTATTCAGATGGATAGTTTTGTTAATGTCTTTATTAAAAAGATTAAATATTGGTATCCAATGACCATAAAATATGGCCTTTGTTCAATTGACTTTCGTGAAACTGGAAGGTGAAGAATAATGGGGTAGAAAGGAAACGGTAAAAATGAGAAGGGTAGTGTCAAGTGTGGTCCTCGCGCGTGGGTTAGCTTTATAATGAAAATGGAATTTAAAAATAGGCACACAGAGGAAATGAAGGAGGTCAGATATGTCATGCTTTTGGGATCATTGCAATAATTGAAGTCATGCAGGCTTTAATGATAAGCTGCAGAGAGAGATGGGTGAATTATTGGGTGGGACCCTTCTTTCAGAAAACCAACCATTGCCAAAAATTGACCCTCTTGTAATAATTGTTCATCAAAATGGGAAGAGTAAATGCCCAAATTCGTTCCTGACAATTTTTTTGCGGGATAAATTTGTCTCTGACAATTTTTTTGGGACACATTGGTCCCTGACAATTTTAAAATGGGACATGTTAGTCCCTCCATCCATTTTGACGTTGCCAGCACATCACGTTAAATGCCACGAAAGTATTTATTTTGGGACAAATAAGTCCCTGTCTTTACAAATTTAAAAAGGGGACAAATCAGTCCCTGACTTTTTTGGAAAGGGGACAAATCCGTCCCTGAAACCATAAATCAGTCCCTGAAACCAGAAACCAATTTTCCCTATGCATCTTCATCTATCCAATCTCATCTACTTCTTCCCTAATTTCTCTTCTTCTCCCTTGTGATTCCAAATTTACTATTTCGTTTTCCGATTTCATTTTGTTTTCAAAGTTTGAAGATGCAGGGTTTCAGGTAAGATTTGGGTTCTTGGAGATTGATGATTTTTGGGTTTTTGAAGATTGAAGTTTGACGATTTCTGATAGCAGATCTGGGGATGATGTTGGCGATTAAATGACTTCTTCTCTTCCTAAATTTCTCTTCTTCTCTGTTCGATAATTTTGATTTTCGTTTTGTTTCGCTTCTGCTCGAGATATGGGTTTCCGTTTTCTTCTTGCTTTCGAAAATTTGGATATGGGTATGTTGTTTTGATTGTTGTAGATGAAGATTGAAGATCTGAATGATCTAGACAATGAAGTTCTAGGTTTCATTTTTGAAGAAGATGAACCAAAAAATTTTATTTTTGTTTCGAAACCAGTTTTCTGCGTCCTTCTCTCCTTCAATGGCGAAAATTGGTTTCTGATTTCAGAAACTACAGTTTTGAGGTTGAAGACCACTTCAGGGACTGATTTGTCCCCTTTCCAAAAAATTCAGGGACTGATTTGCCCCCTTTTCAAATTTTTAAAGTTAGGGACTTATTTGTCCCAAAATAAACACTTTGCGCGGCATTTAACGTGACATGTGGCACTTAACGTGCCACGTAGGAGACGTTGGATGTGTTGGCAACGTCAAAATGGATGGAAGGACTAACGTGTCCTGTTTTGGAATTGTCAGGGACCAATGTGTCCCGAAAAAGTTGTCAGGGACGAATTCGTCCCGCGAAAAAATTGTCAGGGACGAATTTGGGCCTTTACTCAAATGGGAATGTTAAAACTAGGGCCGGAGAAACTGGCGTGTAGTCTGGATTCGGGTTCCATAAGCTGCATTCGACGGAAAACCAATGAGTAAACACAACATCCAATTTCGATCATTTTAAGAGGTGGTTTCAAGTGTGTCGGTTTCATTGGGTTTAGTATCTGTAAACCAACTCCGCCCACAGTCGTTCATGTGAACTCATTTTAACAATCCATTACCCGTTAAACCGATTTTATCCACCGAACATTGTTAATATTGCTCGGTTTATACGAGTGTCGGTCGGTCTGAGAAATTTGTCCACCCCTAGTTAAAACCGTGAAATATCGACTCCTTTCCACTAGTACTAGTCCACAATCACATTTCTTCATCTCTCGATCATATACAAGACATTCGCGAATTAGTCCAACAATAATAATTACTCCTAAACTCAACTAGTAGAAGCAAAACTATTACAAGTTAAACTCACAAGAGCTGAAGTTGTTACGATAGATATCATGTTGAGTTTGAACTCAAAACATTGTAGTTGTGTGTGAGAGTTTGGCACTTGCCACTCTATTTGCGGACAAAAGAAAACTAATACTAGTACTTAAATATTTCATTAACATAAGCTTATCCATTCAGTTTTCTTGATTTTTAATGGATCATTTTTCCTAAAATATTTTTAGTCATCTCTGAAATGTGTTAGTTGCTTAATAAAATAAAAGTTGAATTAACTTAATAGTATTTTAGAAATTATGATTTTAAATAGGGATGAATTAGTTGAAATTTACTTATATTTTAATTTAGGGGAAATTACACTCACCTCCCCTCAGTTCTAGTTAAATAACACATACAATTCGTTTAGTTTAGAGACCTCCCTTAAATTGCACACACATCTATATTATGTAAGAATAAAAGGGGTTTCTATGTCATTTAATCATAACTTAGGGGAGGGGAATGTAATTTTCCCTATTAATTTACAAAACTTCGACACTTTTTTGCTGAAGCTCTATTTTTGTAGGGGGGTTTTGGACTGTTTTGGAGAGTAGGATTTTGGAGGATTAAGTCAATATTTTAAAATATATTTAAGATTTTGTTGTCAAAATTAGAATTTAATTAGCGATGATGGCTAAGTAGCTTGAGTCTTGTGATTCCCTTACTTCGAGGCAATTGCGTTGAGGAAGGAACTCGGTTCCTAAGCTATGGATTCCCTAACTGCTCCAAAAAGTGTTAGATTAGGCGCGGGAGAAGATTTGACTAAACTACGACTATTATAAAGCAATGTGTAATGTAAAGGAAAGAATAAAATGCTTGAAAATAAGAGTTTGATTGAATGTTGTTTGTCTAAATATTTACAAGTTAAGCATTTATATAGAATGGTATTTATTGGCACGGTCACTAGCATACAACTACCAACATGCACCATCACACCTTCATGCCTTCATATCCTCTTTTCCTAGGAATCATGCACCATCACACCTTCATGCCTTCATGAAAAATGCTTCGTTGATAGACTAAACTGACCTAAGATTGAAGTACCACACATAATATAATTTAACGATAATATTGGAGGGTTGAGACCCTCTCCATTTCTTAAAAGAAATGGAGAGGTTACTAAAATATTTAGGTGCGTAAATATTTAAATGTCTAATTATATATTTTCTCTTTAAGAGATATTTGTATTTATAAACCACAAACTATAGTAATGAAATTCTCAATTTCTTTTGAGAACGAAGAGATTCTCCATTTAATATTGGATATGTTCAGCGAGCTGCTAGGGTATTTTTTATGAAATTTTTTAATTGATGAATGAGATTAGGGTTCTGTGGGAACATCAATGTGAGTAAGAAGCCTCGTTCTGTAATGGAGTGTGGCTGGAGCAAGAAGCCTTAATCTCCGGTATTATTTATGAATTCAATCATAAGCAAACAAAATTAATTTATATATAATATAAACAAATTTTAGCTATTTTTATTTTATTTAATGAGACTATATCCGAAAAATACTCTTACCAAACTCAAATTCTATTTTCATTTGCCTCTTAAGTCTTAACTAAATTAAATATCATATCATGATAGACAATTTTGAGATTGGACCTTACTAGTACTTTTTAACTGAAATTAAGAAACCAACTTTTTTAATTAGGATGAATCAGAATCTTTATTTTTGCTTTTAAAACGAGTCCAGAAAGAGTGAGTAATTGAGCTGAACTTGAATTGAATTAAATTAGAGGTGAAGGAGGACCCACCGAATAGGGTTGATAGGGACGTGGTGCAGCGTCTCAAGGAGACAATCTTCGTAGCAGCAATCATTTGTACGCCGGATCTTATATAGCCAGCTCCTCCGTTTTATTCCCTCGTTCTTGCATGTGATCGATCACCAATAATGTACTATTAGTAATATTTACTCAAAGTCTCAAACTACTAATTACCTACTACTCTCTCTCTCTCTCTCTCTCTCTCTCTCTCTCTCTCTCTCTCTCTCTCTGACCACTAGTAATATTTTTGGTACTTTTTCTTTTATTTTTGTACTAAAATAATTGTACTTTCAAAAATATAATGTATAATTTATCATATTTTTTTTGTACTAATATTCTTTGGTGCTTTTTATCTTTTATTTCTTTTTATCTCAAAAGAATTATAAATGAGATATTTAAATATTTAGCTAACACAGATTAATCATGGCATCAAAAATTAGAAAGGGAGGAAGTAATTAATAGAACATATTACATGTAACCTATGTAGGATGGATGACAAAAATGAACAGAGGGTCCCAACCCAATCCAGAGCTTTGTCCGATCGAATTGGACAATTATTTGAACCTGATTGATTTGTAATTCTTTCAATTCAATTCTCTATAATATATATAACTTGCGTTAAAATGTCATGTCATCACTACTACAATTTAGGTTTTTCGCATCGGTTAAAAATGATTTTTTCCATCAGTTCCGTGTCCGTTATAGATTCAGGTGATGTTAAAAGTACGCACCTTTTGCATCAGGTACGGACATGATGCGAAAAGTACTTTTCGCATCAGTTGTATTACCACCCGATGCCAAAAGTCCTTTTTAATTAGATTTTAGCGCCTTTTTGGCATCGGATTTTCAGAACCACCTGATGCGAAAAGGACTTTTCGCATCAGTCCTGATGGAAACCGATGTTAAAACTAACTTTTTTTTTAAAAAAAAATTCACAATTTGTACGTATATTCATTTATTTATAAATTACTCAGCCAGTTTTACTTTGTTAAATACCATAAACAGAATATATATATTTTTGCTAACTCATGCTACAATTATGTCTACAAACAGAGAATAACATAAAAAAAATGAGAGAATCACAATGCAAATATCAGTCACAATCTCCTCCTGGTTTCAATAAACCACTAATCATTGAATTCATTTGCAAAAGCAAGATTGGTTATATTGTCGTGACCGGCATCCCGACGTAGACGGCCCAAAAATCGATATTTCAGGGAGTCGCCACCCAATTTATTAAATAGGGAAAATTGAGAAAAACCTACCTTAAAATTAATGGTCTGCGTAAACTAGGTTGGATTCGGGAGTCGGTTATGCATAGGGAATGGCGAAAACTTAATTCCACTACACCCCTAGTACATCCGTCCTAAGACAGTTACCCTAAATCTGATTGTGCAAATATAAATTACGAGTTTATTTGTTTTACCCAAAAATAAAATAAAATAGTAGAGAATAATAAGGGCTAATTTAGAAAAGTTTAATTTTGACTTGACGGGGAAGCCCCGCTCCTACGTATCCTTCGGTGCAATGAGGAACTCAAAAGTCACGTAGTTCTTCGTGAAAAATTTTGTTGGTTGGTATTTTTTTAATATAGGGGTTTTAGGATTATTGAGCTGTACAACTCATCCATCCTAGAACGCTGACTGACCCGTCTGTACAGTCGACTTAGTCCCCTATTTTATAAAAATGGAGTTTTTGGAGTTTTGGAAAATGATTTTATGTGTGTTGGTTTGATTTTATTTGAATAGGGATTTTAGGACTCTTGAACCGTACTGTTCATTTATCCTAGAATGCTGACTAACTCATCTGTACAGTCGGCTTAGTCCCCTATTTTCGAAAAATGGAGTTTTGATTTATGGAAAGAAATATGTTTGTGTTTATTTTGATTTAGAAATTGTTTGTTTTAAATAGGGATTTTAGGACATGATCCGTAACGGTCCATTAGTAACCTAAAAAGCTGACTAACCCGACTGTACGGTCGATTTAGTCCCCTATTTATATTTTTTTGAAAATGAAATATTTATCTATTTATTTTTATAGGTTTTTTGTAAAAGGAAATAATAAAAACGAAAACAGAGGGTGCAATAGTAAAATGGGGTGCAGTTTGCAAAAATGGAGTTGTATTATTATTTGCTTGAATGCAAAAGTATTAAGCTCCTTTGTGTCCTTGAGGGGTTCCTTTGGGAATAGATCTAAGGCTTTTTCTATCAAGTGAACCTCTCAAAGGTAGCTCTATAGAGTCCTAAATAAGGTTCCTAGAGCCAACGACCCCAATTAAGAACACTGATCAACAACAATAGGCAAGCTATTAGGAGTGCCAGCATTCTCAAGAGGGACCAAACTCTAGGTGAGACTTTCGTGACCACCCAACAGGACGCACATCCAGTAGGCCATCACTACGTAATCTCGTTCTAACTTAGGTTATTCTCCAGTCCGGGTACAGGACTATTCTCACGTGTGTGCAGAAGTGTGATAGTGGAGTGTGTGTACGAGCAAAATGTTAAATATACCCCCTAGCTGCAAAACAAACAAACACATATACAGAAAATAATAGTCTTCTACCCTAGGGTTTATATCAAGCATAAAATAAAGATATACAAAAAGAAACTAAAGAAATAAATAAATAATCAATAAATATGTACATAAATAAATAAATAAATAAATAAACAAATAGATATAAATAAATAAATACAAAACTAACCTCAAGCTGATGAACGCGATGAACGCCGAACCGGACCGAGCAGTCTGACCAGGTCAACTGCGAACCGGACTGCTTTGAGAACCGAAAAACCGATTCAAAAAAATTACAAAATAATCAAAGACAGACTTTTAGTGTCTGGACCGCAAAGGCTAGCCCAAAAGATCACTTAATCTTCCAATGACTCCCTCCCTCAAGTCTTTGCCTCTCAGTCTCTTTTATAGTCAAATGTTAGGTGGTTCTTGTTTCTCCCAAACAATGTGGGACTAAAACAAGATAGAGAAAACCATTCTCGTTTTTCTCAAACTAGCCATTATAACAGTGTGATTCTGGATTCGTTAACCATTGGATCATCGTCTTTTTTTGACACCAGGTTCGTGAGACATCCCTCTTCACTTTTACCGTTCGGATCGTCGAAATGACGTCTGAGGAGAGAGAAATTGCCTTCGCAAAAGTAGAAAAAACAACCTCGTTTTTCTCAAACTAACCCCGTACAAGTTGGATTCTGGATTCGTTAACCGTTGGATCGTTTTAGTTTTTTGCCAGAAGGTTCTTGAGACATTCATCTTCACTTTCACCGTTCGGATCGTCGAAACGAGGTCTGAGGAGAGAGAAATCACTTTCGCAAAGTAGCTGCAATTTTGGGTATTTTGGTTTATTTTTGTATTTTTATAATTTTGACATTCTTGGGCCAAGTCATGTAAATGCATGTAAATGGGCACTCCTTTTTGTAATAATAATTTTATTATTGCACCTCCCTTTTTATTTTCTTTTGTAATTTGTATTATTTCATATCTATTTTTTTTTTGTTTTTTAATTAAAGATATTATAACAAGAAAAATAAATTAAATCTACTTTGTAATTTTTTGAATTAGCATATTTTTTTAATTTTTGTTTAACCGCTAAAAAAGTAATAATAACGTAAAATTAGTAAATTTGTGCAAAATGACCTATTCGAGGGATTAAGAATCAAATATACGCGAAAAACATATTTTTGTGATTTTTTTTGAAAAAGTAAAAATGTACCGGTTAAAATTGGGTGTTCACATATATCAATCCATTAAACTCAACAACAACAAAAAAGATGAGAAAATGGAAAGAACTATACAATGTTTGTACTAGTTGGCCACCTCAATCAAGTTTATAGGCACATAGTACAAGGCAAGATTCAAAGGGAGTATAACTCCTAGTTGAATAATAGCCACTGGCACTACTACCAGTGGCACTACGATCATCACTTTCACAACTTTTCTCTTCTTTATCACTCTCAGCTTCACTAGGCCCAGGCTTGAAAATAAACAAAGCAGGTCCAGATCCTGTAGCCATGTATTCACGTTTATGAACTTTATCTTTTTCAAGCCCTGAGCTAGAGCTCTGAAAGGGATGAAGCCATCAAGGATGGGTCTGAAATGCCATGCTTCAACAAGTCAAACTACATGATAATATGTACAGCATAGTTAGTCCCTTTCAATACATCAATAGGTTTTACTTTTACAACTCAAATTTATAAATGAATCAATTGTCTGCACAAGATGTGTAGCAATTTTAAAGTAGACAAGAAGACCCAGAAACAGCTTTTCTGCCAAAATTTAGACAATAGAATGTAGGCATATGACATTTTCCTTTTTATAACGATAACATCATGCACGTGCGAGTCATTTTAAATCCACAAAGCTCAAAGCTGACATAAGATTAATCAAGTAATTATCATCATCTGAACTTACCAGAATACCAGCAAAAGGAGAAGCCAGACATTTTCAAAAGCATAAAAAGGGTAATTTCTAATTGCTATTTGCTAGTTATTTTCTTAGTATGCAAATAAGAAACAAATCTGAACCAAGAAGATGATATTATACGAAAACTGATATTGAAATATTTGCTGCCTTGCTCTCTCAAAAATCCAGTTGACAGAAAAGCAAGATTTAATCAAAGAGTTGTTATACCATGCTGAGATTAACAAATGCCAATATCTTACAAGACACACAACACTTCCAATAGAGTTGCAACTATTCACAAAAATGATCATTGTAAAAATAACAGACAGATCTTAAACCACTGGATTGCATATAGTATAGGCCAGAGCCAGACAGAGCTGCCCATAGGCCTTGATCTATTAGCTTAATTCGTTTAGCAAAAATTTGAGCTCACTCAGAAAAAGATACCCATTGAATGCATCAAATTAAAAGATGAAACCAGCAGGCACAAGTGTTTTTTAAATGAGCACAACATTTGCATAACATGAAATTATCATTCAGATATTCAACAAGACTTGGAAGTTTTTGCAAACATCCAAACAAAAAAAAGACTAAGCACATACCGTCGACAGCAAATGCCACATGCTATCATCATGGACTCCCTCTGACACCACCAGCAAAATATGACATATGAATGCTAGAAGAACAGCAAGCTATAGAGGATTCCTTGCAGCATCCCAATACATTCAAATTTATTAGATACAGTCATAACGATGGGTGAGGGGGCAATACAACCATGATAAGGCTAGAAAGTTTATTCACAGAATCATATTATTATTGAAAATCACTATCTTCTAAGGAGCCACTATTTATCTGAATACCTATAAGTTCATGAGCCAATTCAGCTGACATTGATTCTCCATTCAGCACTGAAATTGTTGAAGAGCCATCCGGTCTCATCATCTCAGCTAAACAGAAGCACTAAATACAGGCTACAAGTAAAAAATACAAAAATAAGAAGAAATTTTTTAGAGCAAATAAGTTATTAACTTAATATTATGGGGATTAGTAGCACCTGGGTATCAAGAAGTATGATACGTTCAGCAGATACCATCGGTTCAATCACTTCAATCACAGTAAAATCCGTATTCTCCGTCAAGAACTGCATCATTTCTGTCATTTAGTTTATCCCTTCGCAATTTCTCACGACATGCCTTGGAGCCAGATGCATACGACTCAGTCCTTAACCTGAAGTAAAAGTGCATAACATTCAGAGAAAATAACGAAATGAGAGGGAAAGGTGACAAACTCAAGAGTATAAAGTCACACATGAGGACAAATCAATCACAAATATCAGAAAAATAACAGGACAACAAAGAAAGTAAGTTTCGGGATGAGTTTTTATCAGCTATTAGCAGAATTGTTTTGAGTTTAGCTTTGTTAGAAAGCTGACTAGTCAGCACATATGAAATTCAGTAAGAACATGCCTGTAAATATCAAAGCCTTTCCAGCCTGCTAACATCATGAAAATGGAACGTTAATATCAGAAATCTTGTTAAATCTAGAGACACTTGATTGAACTTAAACTTAGCATGCAGTTGATATTGAACTTAAAACCAAGCATGGGAAGTATTTTTATTTGGCAAATGTTAAGAGTTAGAATTTCTCCTTATTAGTGGGGTTGGGACCCTCAATCTTCTTATTAGTCTAACTCCTTTAATATCTTCAACAAAATGTTCAAGAAAATGCAATTCTACCCTCAAAAATTGCAAGAAACTTCTTCATTTGATTATTGATTCCCTTCAATCACTAGAATCAGTTGCAAATCAAAGGTTTTCTTGTTGTTTATTAGCCTATTCTGTTAATATGTTCTTGGCAAGCTAAACAATCTCAAACAATACAAAACAAAATCAGTCCCAATCAAAACCAATCTCAACAATACAAAACGAAATCAGTCCCCATTATCAGCACCACTTTAATTATAACACGGACAATGAAGAGCGAGGCAGAACTTACAAGAAGAGGCGATAATGTGAGAGTCCGAGACACCGACGATGTGGGTTTCCAGAGACAGCGTCGGCGCAGCAACGGCGTGGACAACGCAAAGAGAACGGCGTGGAGAACGTTTGGGGTTTAGGGTGAGAGGGTGAGACGCAGAGTGAGAGGGAGAGAACGGCGCCGTTGACGCTGTGAGGTTAGTGTGAGAACGACAACGTTGATGCCGTGAGGTTAGTGTGAGAAAGATCATGTGAGAAAGAACGACGTTTGTGCTGTGAGAAACGGTGAGAACGATGTCTGAGGTTAGGGTGAGAACGGCGCCGTTGATGCTGTGAGGTTAGTGTGAGAACGGCGTCGTTGATGCTGAGGTTACTCACAGGGACATGGTTGCTTGATTCTGATGCTGGGTTACTCACAAGAACGACGTTTGTGCCGTGAGGGTTGTGCTGAGAGAACGGCGTGTGAGAGGATTTTGGGTGAAGCGCTAAAAAATTTGGGATTTTCCGCATCAGTTCAATTAGAGAGCTGATGTTAATTTTGCGTTTTCCGCATCAGTTGCCATTGGACCTGATATTAAAGATGTAATCTTGCCATAGGTGTGCAATTCTACATCGGTTAGAGCCTAAACCGATGCGAAAACTTTCATGATAATTTCAAAAATGCCACCGCCTTATTTTTAACATCAGTTAGTTTTTGAATCGATATTAATTGCTGATGCAGAATCCATTTTTTCCACTAGTGCATTCTTCTTCTCAACATTTTTACAGTCACATTAATTCTTGGTATATATAATGGGCAGTTTTTTTTACCCCCCTCATTAGACCCGATACCCCCATTTTACCATAAATCCCCAAAATACCCATAATTTTTCGTTAAAAAAATTATTTTTTTAAAATTTTCGGAAATACACATATTTCCGGAAGGCAGAAATAAGTGTATTTCTGGAAATTTAATTTTTTTTTAAATTAAAAAAATTACGCGAAATAATTAAATGTAACGAAACTCACTAAACTAATAAACAATAATAATACAGTATCAATACAGTAAAAATACAAAAAATAATACAACTAAATGTCCAAAAGCTGTAAAGCAGCCAACAGACTATCATAGACATTCCCAGAAATGCCACCGACTGCCAAAAGACTATCATAGACATCCTGGACATGCCTAGCTGCTCTCTCCACTCTGGACTCTAAGGGAAGTGGACCAACATCCTCGGGACTCAGGTGCATCCTCTGGAGGCGAAGGCGGAGCTGGAGGTGAAGGCGGAGCCGGAGTCAGGTGGGGAATGGACACCTGCAAGTACCATGGTAGGTACTCGTCATCACAAGCACCCTGAACGGGTGTCCGTCGACCGCTGTCCCTAAAAGCCCGCGCTAGGGACTGATAGAACATCAGCTGATGTACTATGAACTCCGTAGATGGACGTGGGCCCGAAATAGGTGGATCAGGAATCTGCTGGACATATCCAAACTTCCAACGGACCCTGTCTGGCATATAAGGCACAGTCACATCCCCCCACAGTAGCCAACCTCTGAATAATGAAACGTTGTGAAACCGGAGGTACTGTCTGTGGTCGTCCCAGGGGCTCCATGTGACCTGCTCCCTCTGCAAGTCATCCAACAGCTGCCGAAACTCCGGAAGCTTGATACTATCGCACTTCTTGTTCGCCCACCTGCTGCAACGTGGAAGTTCACTGACACCGAAGTCTTTCCACACCACGATGGTAGGGAAATACTCATATATCCAGCACTAAAATAAATAAAAATAAATAAATAAGTAATTATATAAATAAAAGTAATTAAAAAGAAATAAAAATAATTAATTAATTAATTACCTGCAGCAGAGAAGCGTATCCGACAATCTGCGACGTCTCCCAGTAACAATCATTATTCAGCTGCTCGTAGATAATAGCTAGAGCAGTTGGACCCCAAGCCCACTGGCCACACAGGTCAAAGTCAGAAATAAGAGTTGCCCACTTGATAGGGACAGATGTGTGACTCTTGTCGGCAAAAATGGTGCTTGCCAACAAGTGTAGCAGATAGCACCGTGCCACCTGATCAAGAAGGCCGCGCTCCATGTTCTGTGTGTATGCGCCCGTCAAGAAAGAAAATCGGAATCCCGGTCCTCTGTTGAACTGACACTCTGCCCAGCAGGCTGTGTGGTCTATGCCCAGCAGGTCAACTCCAGCCCGAATAGCATCGGCAGTGTCAAAATGTGGCCGATGCGCCAACGGTGTGCTGGTGAGCGGCAAGTAGAGCAACGCGGACACGTCGTCCAATGTCACTGTCATCTCCCCCCACGCCATGTGGAATGAGCTGGTCTCAGAATGCCACATCTCCACAAAAGCTGATATGAGCTCGTGGTTGATGTTGCCGAGAGGTGTGATGTCCAGCTCAAACAGATGCGCCTGCTGCAACCATCCTGCTATATGTGGGTGGTGCTGCTGAGGTCTCATCTTCAGTATCTTCCCCCAATGAGAAGCAACTTTAATCTTACCCCGGTCGTGTAAAAAAATAAAAGTAATTAATAAATTATTAAAAGTAATTAATTGTTAAAAAATAAACAAATTATTAAAAGTATTACCTCTCCCGCTGTAGTAGTCTGTGGACGCGGTGGACATGCAACCGGTGTAATAGAACCCGCTCAACAGGCTCATCATCATGCTGAGCAACCTCAACCTGAGCCTAGTCATCTACATGCATGGCGTTTGGCTCAGCAGGCTCGTGATAATAATGCTATTGCTCCTGCTGTTGCTCTCGCTCTCGGACACACCTCTGACGCTCAGACGCGTGTCCGGCCTGTCTAGTCCTCAATCTGAACCCGGTCCGACTGCCAGAAGGACTCTGCTCATCTCCTCGTCCCGCTCCTTAATGCTCGCCTCGCTCTATGTTTCCTGTTCCGGTTGCCACTAAAAAAGCAAAAAAAAAATTAATTAAAACGAAATTGCAAAAAAAAAAAAATCCGGAAATACCATTTTTACGGTATTTTCAGAAGGTTAATTTCCAGGGAATTCCGGAAATACCTCTTTTTGAGGTATTTCCGGAATTCCCTGGAAATTAACCTTCCGAAAATACCGTAATTTGGTGTATTTCCGGAAATCTTTCCGAAAATACATCTATTTCCGGAAAGTTTATGCAAAAAAACTTATTTTTTTCAGAAATATGATGGAATGAGAAATGAATTCGTTTCTTAATATTTTTTTAGGGGTATTTTGGTCCGTTTGATCAATTTGGGGTATGGGGTACAATGGGGGGATAAAAAAAACTGCCTATATAAATGGCCTTCCTGTCCTGCTTTATGGAGTACCTAACAAACTCCCGCTATACAAGGAACAATAACACTTGCTTATTTCATAAGCTGGATTTCATCAACAAGAGTAAGTAGCAAAATTAATTGCCGAAGCTTAATGTGTACATGTACAGTAATTTGTTTTTCTTTTTTTATAAGTATATATGTAGAGTAAATTGTGAAGAGACCTATCAGGTATAGAGAGGTACTAGTACCTTATCTAGAGCTATGTAAATATGTAATGCATGTGCAGGAAACCCAATGAGGATATATATATATATAATATATATATATATGATAACTTTTGTTCTCTATTTTGTTCTCTATTATTAATATGATAATAGTTGTGGTAAGCTGGTTCTCATGAACTGACACTATTAGATGAATAAAATATTCTTTCCTGTAAAATGGTATCAGAGCCATTTTAAACTTGAGGATGTAAATATAAGCTTCCCCCTTCAAGGCTACTGCTCCCAATATCAACTCCCTTGTTGAATCATCGGGGACGGTTCACCTTAGAATTTTTAATAGGGGATATTTGTGTACTCTTCAAATGAAGAAATAACTCACCCTTATACTTACATCCTCAAGTTTAAAATGGCTCATACTTCTTTTAGGTATTTTGCTTAAAGACAGGCTATGTTATCTAGTGCTTTCGTCTATGGTCCATTTTTCTCCAAGGAGGGAGAGTTTGAAGTAGACCGTTTATTTAGACTTGAAAGTTTTTGTTGGATAACAAAGTTACATCTTTGGTTTAGGGATTTTCCCTTCTATCCCTTCGGGTTGATAGTTAAATGGTTTTCCATTTAGAAAGATGACAATTAGAAGTATCAGCAGATATCTATTTTATTTGATGTTAAGTTTATTATATTCATCTATTAGTTCAGTAATTTGAACTAGCCAAACCACAACACTCTTTTAGCTTATATATATATTTCTATGGAAGAAGATGATCATAATCATCAAAATAATTCTATAAAAAATGAGGAATTAATTGAATTCCCTAATAATTTAGACCAACTTAATAAATGGACTTTACCTATAGTTCCTTCAAAACAAATATATAAAATTGGAATGTTTGATCTAAAAGCAAAATTTGCTGTTAAACAGATAGAACAAACTGTTCAAATATCTAATAACAATCAGGTTATTAGACTTTTAAATAAAAAGGACTTAGATGCCTTCAAGGACTATAATTTCATTCATATTGGACTAATTCAGATAGCCCTTAAGCCCTTGACATTACTGGGACTAAACTCAAGTATTATGGCCTATGTGCGAGATGGCAGATGTAATAATTTTAAACAATCCCTAGCTGCCCTAATTGAAACAAGTTTATGTCATGGACCTGTATATTTTGATGTTGCTCCAAATTTGAGCTTATCATTATCTGATAAAAATATATCAGAAGCAATCCAGCTTAGTATTCATACGAATGGGTATGACTATAAGCAAGGTAGTGAAGTTATAGCAATATGCTATAGAATTTACTACAAAGTTTTGAACACGTTTAACCCTAAAGCTAAGCGTATAACTTTTCCAGGTACAACAACTTTGGTGCAAACAAATTTGTTGACATCAAATGTTGCAACTAATAGGTTGATAAGATGGGAAGAAATTAACTTTCCAGAAACTTGGGCTCTTCCGCAGGAAGTAGAACCCAAACCTATCCTTAATAAGGACATAGACCAAATCATCCAAAATACAGAGGGTGACATAGAAATTAGATTTAATTCTAATAGAATTACTAGAATTCCTAGATCATTATCTTCTAGCATTCCTTAGTGAATA